>CM053031.1:251415487-251452987 GCA_028564925.1 Lithobates sylvaticus | reverse complement strand
GTGAAAGAGACGAGCACGATAAAAAAAGGAAAAAAATTCAAAACATTTATCTAACGTGATTTTGCTGCAAACCGCACGCCTACAGCAATGCTAAATACATTCTGCTATGCTCTGGTTTGTGTATTACAGAAGGGCTGCAGCTTTACCAAATACTAGGATTTCCTTCGTGCTTACTATTGGGGAGAAATTAATATGGATTTTTGTCATGCAAACAATCCACCAGGCAGGATAGAAATTAAAATGCTTGGGCTGCAGTACTCATGTTTAACCTCCCTGGCGGTATGATTCTGGCTGGAATTTTGTGCTGAAAGCGGTACAATTATTTTGCATGGAAATTTGGCGTTTTTATATTGGAGGCATGCAATTCTTATGAATAACTCACTTAAATCTGTCCGAACCAGAGTCTAGTATACATCCCGGGTATGATAAAGTTTGAAACACAAAATCATAAATTATAATATAATAAAAATATATATAAAAATTATTCAATAATGTAATCAAATCAAAAACACTGAAATTTGCTCAGTTGCAGAATAGTCGCTGTCATTAAATTTATTGTTTGATAAATTGTGATTCTAATTTATTATCGGTGTTTTCTAGCTGGTCTAAAACCACTTTTGACATAAAGGGACACTTTTTGGCTGCTATGGACAATCTCCAGTTTCCACGCAGAAAAAAAATCTTTTTATTACGGTATATAAAATGATATGCAGGGCACTGGGCAGACCACTAGGGACAAAGGGGATGTGTATTTTTTGTATACAGTACTGTAATCTGTAAGATTACAGTACTGTATGTGTATTGTGTTTCTAAACTTTTTTGAATTTGGCGCCGATCTCCGATCCCGTGCGTCGGAACGTCGCAGGGAACGGAGATCGGCGGCACTTGGGCACTGTGTGAATCGAGCGAGCGGACGGCTCGCACACACAGCGGGGAGACATCGCAGGATCCAGGGGAAAAGGTAAGTAACTTCCCCTGTATCCTGCAATGCAAGCCCGAGTCTGGCTCGGGGTTACCGCACCTAGCAGAAAAAACTGGACCCGAGCCAGACTCGGGAACACCGCCAGGGAGGTTAATCTGGGGTGGTCTCCTGCAACACTTCTATTCTGCCACAAGATGCCCTCAGTCTCATGGGATGAATAACTCCTAATATCTGGGGTGTAGAACACTATTTGATTGCGGGCCACATCAGCATTATGGTCCGTTGTTTCTGTAAGACTATGTATCTGCACAGATACATAGGGCAGGGCTTGACAAATTTGCTTTAAATCTAGTAGCCAGCTAAAAAAGTTAGGAGCCTGTTATTTTTGACTGGCAGGGCTTTTGGTTTTGGTGACCGAGATGGCCAAACGTTGATCTCTAAAGGCTAGTGCACACGGGCTGAATGTCGGGCGACATTTGAAGGGTCGTGACCAAAAGCGGTCTGCCGACTGGCTACCTAACAGCCGGTGTGGTCTTCTTGTCATCTCAAACCAGTCTGCCCATTCTCCTGTGACCATTGAAATCAACAAGGCATTTTCTTCCACACAACTGCCGCTCACTGGATATTTTCTCTTTTTTGGACCAGTCTCTGTAAACCCTAGAGATGGTTGTGTGTGAAAATCCCAGTAGGGAAATAGGAGACAAGTATCGGTTGCTGATGGAGTTGCCATTAGATCAAATTTGTTAAAGGTTTGCCATTCATGGTCAAGGCACAGGTTTGCTTTTATTGCTCATGCTGAAATGTACGTGTACATGCATGAAGGAGTAGTTACTTTTTCCCCTTTTATGCCCTTTCCTATCAGCTCTGTACAGAGGTCTCTGTACAAAGAGTCAATCAGAACGACAGCTCGATTCTGCTGTGCGTTTTCTTTGGAAAAGGCACAAGGCTTTGGGAATTCTTTTTTTTTTTTTTTTTTTTTCATGGGGAAAGCTTTGTAATGTTTGTGCAAAGTCGTTTTTTTATTTTTTTATATATAAAGTAATGGAAAAAAAACACCAGTTGAATTCTAAATATGATTGACCCCACCAACCATAAAATAACAATACCGTAAAAGCGTAGTCATTACATAGCATGCACATTACCGTATATACTCGAGTATAAGCCGACCCGAATATAAGCCGAGGCACCTCCATTTTACCACAAAAAACTGTGAAAACTTATTGACTCGAGTATAAGCCTAGGGTGAGAAATGCGCAGCTACTTTAAGTGGAAAAGAGGGTCAACAATGCCCATTTGCAGCCTCACTGTACCCATTTGCATGTCTCACTGTGCCAATTTGCAGCCATAGGTCCCCCGTACTTCAAATTAGGTAGTTAAGGGTTCCTAAATGCCCCCTAGCTGCAGCCAAAATTTGGGGTCTCTGGACCCAAAGGGTCCCGAAATGACATTGCTGTAGATGGACACAGTTGACTGACTTTGGGGCCCCGTATCTCGGGGTCACTTGGTGCTTGGTGTGCAAACCCAGTGGAACTAGCACTACAACATATCCAAAGCTGGGGTTCCTAGCACCAAGTGGCCCCGAGATACGGGGCCCCAAAGTCAGTTTGGAAAATGTCAAGCAGTTTTCTGAAGCAGAGAATGACATTTTACGAACCGACTTTGGGGCCTCGTATCTCTGGGCCACTTGGTGCTAGGAAACCTAGCTTTGTATATGTGGCAGTTCCACTGGGTTTGCACACCAAATTTGGGGTTCCTAACACCAAGTGGCCCCGAGATACGGGGCCCCAAAGTCAGTTCGTAAAATGTCATTCTCTTCTACAGAAAAGTGCTTGACTCGAGTATAAGCTGAGGGGGGCACTTTTAGCACAAAAAAAGGTGCTGAATAACTCGGCTTATACTCGAGTATATACGGTAAATAAGCGAGTAATGCTACCCCTATCAGCAAGTGTGTAATCAAACTGCGCGTAGAAAACATTTTATGTATGTGTTGTGATTTAGGTTTTTACATTCATCTGATTACATTTGTGTGCATACCTAGAATAAACTGTAAATTTCCTGTAAGCTACCATCTATTTTTGTACCTAATAAATTGTATCAAACATGGAATAAATTCACCTTTTAATGCTTTACCTTTTCTAATGATGACAAAACTGTAAAGTATAACGAGGACTGGTGAAATTACAAATGTGTGTGTGTGTGTGTGTATAAATATTTCCTAATTACAGCCCCGAAGAAGCTAATTTGTGGTGACAGCGTTACATTAACGCTTCTTGATGGACTGCAGAATGAGTGTTCCCCAGACATCACTCGTGTCCCTCCTGCCACTTTATCATCTCATTCATGCTATCAGCGGTATCCATCGCTCTCTGGGGAGCTGTAGATCTACAGGTTTTTTTATTTTTTTTTCATGCTAAAAATAACCCTGAGCAGAACTGCACCATTTCATGTTTTGTCTTAACACCTTCAGTTTGTATACCAGCAACTCCCCGGGCTTACCGCTTCCTCTTGCATGATGGGTGGTTTGAAAGTAGCAGATACTGAGAAAGAAGCTGCAAACCAGTAGGAGAGACGATGCCTTCAAGCGCACAGCGGGAACATTGAAGTGCCGCTGGCTGCCCCGCTGACACTTTCCCTGTGCATTGTAAAGGGGCCTTTCAGAGAGCGAAGAATCAGACCTTTGTTTTATCTGTTTGCTTAGTTCTCTGCTAGATGCCATGGAATCTTTAGGCATTGGCTCAAAAGGGTTCTGTTGCCATCTGTTCCGGTATGAGGATGAAGAGGTGTGCAGGTGGCTGCTGTCCAGTTTTCAGCAATTAAAATGAACCTGTCACCTTTTTTAAGGTCAAAGCAAACAATTTATAATTGAATTACATCATAAAAGGAAGGTTATCCTCTTCTCGCCTTTCTTCTTTATTCTCCTCTCTCCTCTTCTTCTTGCGCGTCTTTTTATCCCCTCCTCGGTCCTCTTCTCCTTTTTTTTTTTTTTTTTTTCCTGCCTCACCCTCTTCCTTTTTCTCTACTCCTCTCTCTTCCGCACTTTTTGCATCCCCTGTTTTTTTTTTTCCTAACATCCTCCTGATCCCTTTCTCCTCTTTTCCTTTCTGCTCCTTTTTTCTTATTTTCCTTTTTTCTTTCTGTCCCCCCCCCCCCTTTTTCTTTTCCCTCATCTCCCCCTCACCCCTTCTTCTCTCGTTCTGTCTATTTTCCTCCCCTTCTCCCCCCTTTTAACTCTTCCTCCTTCACTTCTTCCTTTTATTCTTCCCCTTCCCCTCTCCCTTCTCCCCTTCGCTTCCTTCTTCCCCCCCCCCCTTTTTTTCTCCTCTTCCTTCTTTTTCCTCCTTCTCCTAATTCCCCCCCCCCCTCTCCCTTCTCCTCCTTCTCCCTCCCTTCTTCCCTTCTTCTCTTCTCTTCCTTCTTCCCTTCTTCTCTTCTCTTCCTCTTCCTTCTTCTCTTTCTTCTTCCCTTCTTCCATTCTTCTCTTCTCTTTCTTTCTTCTCTTCTTTCTTTCTTCTCTTCTTCTTTCTTCTCTTTCTTCTTTCCTTCTCTTCCTTCTTTCTTCTTCTTCCTTCTTTCTTCCCTTCTCTCTTCCCTTCTTCTCTTCTCTCTTCCTTCCCTTTCCCTCTCCTTCTTTCTTTCCTTCCTTCCTCCCCTTCCTTTCCCTTCCTTCCTTCCTTCCTTCTTCCTTCCTTCCTTCCTCCCTTCTTTCCCTTCCTTCCTTCCTCCCCTTCCTTTCCCTTCCTTCCTTCCTCCCCTTCTCTTTCTTCCTTCCTTCCTCCCCTTCTCTTTCTTCCTTCCTTCCTCCCCTTCTCTTTCTTCCTTCCTTCCTTCCTCCCCTTCTCTTTCTTCCTTCCTTCCTTCCTCCCCTTCTCTTTCTTCCTTCCTTCCTTCCTCCCCTTCTCTTCCCCTTCCTTCCTTCCTCCCCTTCTCTTCCCCTTCCTTCCTTCCTCCCCTTCTCTTCCCCTTCCTTCCTTCCTCCCCTTCTCTTCCCCTTCCTTCCTTCCTCCCCTTCTCTTCCCCTTCCTTCCCCTCTCACTTCTTTTCTTATCTCTGTTCTCCACTTTGTTCTCCTCAAACCTCTTTTCTGCTTCCCCTCTCTTCTGTTTCTGTATGCACCAATGTATGTGCAAAATGCATGATTAGGAACCTAATCTAATCTTCTGTAGATAAAATTGCTAAATAATATGATAGGAAATCGCCCTGAGCCCATGTGGTTGGAATTGTAAGAAGTTGTTAAGCAGGGCATACAGTTCTGCTCATATGTGCATTAATCAGTAGGGAGAAACCAGTCCATAATAGACCTGCAAGGCAAAGATCTCAGATGTATGTCACTACAAGTCCCCAGGCTATAGACATTTTGGAAGCAGTGTTGATATTCTAGTTTCATATGGATGCTGGTGGGCAGGACTATCTATCGATCTTTTTGAGACCCCGAAAAACACATTTGGTTTACTGGCCTGCATGCTCTGTAATGTTGAATAATTTTTCCTCTTCTATACTTTGCTATTGGAATTGGGCTTTTTCTACCTGCATTATTTTTCATTATTCATTTCAGTATTTGGAAACTTTTCTGCAACTGATAAGTGAAAAGTTTATCCTTTTAGACAGCCAACCTGAATATCGCAGTCCTGACGTATGAAGTGTGTGGGAAAATACCTTTGATGGCTCACCTTATGCTATGTGATTGATTGCAATATACCGATCACTTTAAAAATTGTAATTAAACTGTCAGCTCCTCTCTCAGCCAGATGGCCATGAAGTACAAGGACAGCCTCTCGTTTCTGAAGGTTGTCGTCCTGCAGCAGATGGCGATAAATTAGTGATTGCCATTAAGGTGTGTATTAGTGATCAACTCAGCACTTTAAACGGGGTGCCCTCGCTGATCTACGCAAGACTGACTTTATAGTCCCAACAGACTGTGCACCACACTCGCTTCATTTCCAGCGTGTAATGATAACTGAACACACGTATATATTACAGGTACTTATAAAGCACCATCAATTTACGCAGCACTTTTCATATATATTGTACATTCACATAAGTCCTTGCCCTTAAGGAGCTTACAAAATCTAAGGTACATTTCAAGGAATACATGAGAATCTCAGTCCTGGCCTTTTTGTGTATGGCAGACAAAAAGACATTTGGCAAACCGAGGGAAACCAAATTCAGTGCCTGCCTGAAGGCACTTGCCACCTGGAACCCTCGTGACCACTAGCGCTGTGCACCCCAGGAGCCACGTAACTGCTGTGCAAATACTAGCGCTTCACAAAGTTGGAATTTTGTGTTCTGACATGGGGACGGCCCCCGCCAGAACACTCTGATCAGTGCTCTCTGCCATTGGCTGAGAGCGCTGATCGTGAGTTAGTCGGCTGCGGGTTTTCCAGCATGCTCGTCCGACAGAAGCCGGGCAGACTAACATACTCATGGGCCAATTTTTTATAATTTTTTTTTAAAGCCGGCCAATGTCTCCTGACATTCGGCACGAGTGTACGGCTTTAGTCTCATGAGATTTTGTAGTGTCACTTCTGTGCTGCTCACTGATCTGCTGGCTGTAGAGCAGGGGTGTCCAGCCTGTGGCCCACGGGGGCTATAAATGCGACCCAACAAAACGTAAACATTTTTGTCTTTGGAATTCTTTGTAAAAATGCATTTACTCTTCGTGAACATATGCGGCTGAAGAAAAATTTGACAGTCTCTTTACTGGACTTTTATTTGTTTTTTATCTTCCCAAGGAAAAATCTGCGCTCCACGCTTTGCCTTATTCATGTCAGTTTTTGGCAGCACCGATATTCGTGAGCAATTATTTTCAAGGGTGAAGCACACAAAGGGCAAAATTAGTACCAAAATACCTGATGAGCACCCTGAGAATTCATTGAGCATTGATACTACAATCATCCAACCCGATATTGATGTATTCGTTTATCAAAAACAGTGTTAAATATCGCACTAGTTTTACGCTGCCTTGTTTTTAGTTTTATAATAAAAAATATTAAAAAAAAAAATTCAAAGATTAATTACTCAGATAGGTAGATTATCCTTTAGGCCCCTAAAAATAGTGCCTGCAAAGCGCCCTGAAACGGCTGTGTCTCCAGTGTGAAACCCCCGAGGACTTTCACACAGAAGTGGTGCGCTTGCAGGACGTTAAACTCCTGCAAGAAGCATCTTTGGAGCTGTGAAGGAGCGGCTCCTTCACCGCTCCTGCCCATTGAAATCTTTCGGGGCAGCGCGGCTATACTGCTAGCAAAGCGCAGCAGCGCTTTGCGGGCAGTTTTAACCCTTTTTCGGCCTGTAGCAGGGGGTTAAAACTGCCCCGCTAGCGGCCGAATAGCGCCGCTAAAACAACGGTAAAGCGACACTAAAAATCACTGTTTTACCGCCGACGCCGCTCCCGCCCCCGTGTGAAAGGGGCCTAAGGGAACTCCAAAACCCGATCACGCGGCGTACCATATGGAAGAAGAAAACAAACTTGTTGCGCAACATTCATTAAAAGCACACAAGAGTTTTATTGCAAGGTTCTACTTACAGCGAAGATGTTAAAATAGGCTTATTGGAAACAAACGTTCGTCCAACACCCACCACGGGTGCCACAACGTCACCGCTGCTCTGTGCCTAGCCTGATGTACGTTTCGTCCAATGGGACTTCTTCTGTGAGGCAGTAAGGGTCAGCAGTGCTCACATCACTTCCTTATATACAAAATTGGTGCTAAACACTAAAGCGCAGTGTAGCCAGCATAATGGTATTCAAAACCAACATGAACCGCATTGCCATATTGTTGCATCACATGGCGGCCATATTCCTGAGGATCCACTGCGCTCTATTGTAACAACCAAACCAATGATGGAACATATTGCTATTTGCACTGCATATACGATCGATCTGCATATTGAAAGTTGACCTTTTATCAAGATATTATACCTTCAATTATTTAATAATGCAGTACATATCAATAAGTATTAACCTAATTAATAACAATTTCATCATCTAATATGGACGTATAAACATTGTATTATCAACGAATATCTATTTAATAAAAAAAAAAGATATACATACACTAGAATTGATAATTCTACATAAAATGGTGTAAACTATATATAAAATGGCATAGATTAGTAATGAAGAGCTGCAGGGAGACCACAGACAATGCTGGTGACTAGTCCTTTGCTCTCTACTTACCTGTTTTTTGGGGGAACAGGTTCCACACTTCAGGTCCTAAGCTGCAGTAAAAGTAAACAAGGAGCCAGAATGTTAGCAGAGGTTGGATTAAAAATGTTGCTTTATCTCTCAGCACAGCTACTTGCTGGCAATCCTGTTGTTCCCAATTGCTGACAGGTGTCTTCATTCCCAGTAATTGAAGCATAATGTACTTTGAACAGCACGTTGCATGTCCTCTGCCGTATTTTGTTGCACAATTGGCTGCCAAAATGTAAGAAAATCTGCAGCAGGGACCATCGACTACTGTATTCATATTTTGAAAGTTTTTCATATGGCATTTCTTTTGTAGTTGCAAATCCTTGTGACTACAAATAATACCTAGAAGAAGTGAGGCTTCATTTATGTTGCCTCAATCGGTGGTTCTAGGTGAGCCTGAACATATTCCTACCCATGGTCATGTGTATTCCATATCTTTTGGGGTGTCAGATTTACTTAAAATATATAAACCTGACATTAAATGCCAAATGACTTTGTTGCTGCAGGTGCTGTGTTATAGTGATTTAGGCTGGTTTCACACTGGGGCGTTGGGGGCGCTGGCGGTAAAGCAGCGCTATATTTAGCGCCGCTTTACCGTCGTTTTAGCTGCGCATTTCGGCCGCTAGCGGGGCGGTTTTACCCCCCGCGAGCGCCGAAAAAGGGTTAATACCGCCTGCAAACCGCCGCTGCAGCAGCGTTTTGCGGGCGGGTTCGGAGCGCTGCCCTATTGTTTTCAATGGGATCGGGCGCCTTAGCCCCTTTCACACTGGGGCGGTTTGCAGGCGCTATTGCGCTAAAAATAGCGCCTGCAAACCGACCCGAAACAGCTGTTCCTGTGTCTTCAGTGTGAAAGCCCTCAGGCTTTCACACTGAAGCGGTGCGCTTGCAGGACGCTGAAAAATGTCCTGCAAGCCGCATCTTTGGTTCGCTGTAGGAGCGGTATATTTACCGCTCCTATAGCGCCCGTTTCCATTGAAAACAATGGGGCAGCGCTCCGAACCCGCCCGCAAAACGCCGCTGCAGCGGCGGTTTGCGGGCGGTATTAACCCTTTTTCGGACGCTCGCGGGGGGTAAAACCGCCCCACGAGCGGCCGAAATGCGCCGCTAAAACAACGGTAAAGCGCCACTTTATATCGCCGCTTTACCGCCAGCGCCCCCAACGCCCCAGTGTGAAACCAGCCTTAGTCAAGTGGATGCAAAATGTAAGTCTCTTTTTAGAGATTAGAGAAGGGTTTACATCAGAAGTCAGTTGGTGTGTGCCAGGTAAAATATTGTAGCAGACCGGATATTGTCCTCAGGCCACAGTTTGGAGACCTCTGTATTAGTTTATCAAAAACAGTGTTAAATATCGCACTAGTTTTACGCTGCCCTGTTTTTATTTTTATAATAAAAAATATTACAAAAAATTTTTAAGTTTTATTACTCGGATAGGTACATGATCTAGATCAGTGATCCTGATGGGTTTTACTTCCTCTTTATTTCCCTGCAAAGATAAAGCCTAATGGGCTACTATGCATCGCATATGTATCACTTACCTGAAACCGAAGCCTGCAATGTCACCGTTGTCCCCACTAGCAGGGAGCGTCAATCTTCGCCCCTCTTCCTTCTGGGGCCGCAAACTCCGGCTCTGTGACTGGCCGGAGTCGTGTGACGTCACTCCTGCGCATGCGCACGGGACCTGCCAGTCACAGCATGACCCCTATTGGAAACGGCACGATGTGCCCTTTCTAAAGTGTGCATGTGTCAATGACATTGGCGCTCGGGTCTTTCATAAATATCTCCTAAACCGTGGAGGCCACTCCCCACAGCAAAACTTGCCTTTGCCGGCACTCTTTCATGGTTCTCAACTGCCTTTATCCCTGTGTCAGTGCTGAAGCTTGGTGCTAGGTGAGTGGTCAATGATCTTCTCTCCTCTCCTATTTGGGCCTGGCGATGGGTTACTTAGGCCGGACCACTGCATCCTGGGTGAAAGGGAAGGAGGTCACTTCCCCCCCTTATACTGGAAGTACACGTTGGGCTGAGCTTACGGCGACGTCATCACGCCTGCTGGTGATGGTGGTGCTGCAAGTGGTTGTCTTTATAATAGTGTCTGCAATTTGCAATAAACTTTTCCTAACGGTATTATACCATTTGTACCTCCTGTTTGCCTCCTCATTTTTAGGGCACTGTTTATGATTCTGGGCATCTGAGTACATCTGGAAAACAGATCTGTGGTTATACGGAACACTTGTGATATTCTTGCCATTTAGATGATTAGAAGTCGATAGCTTCATTAAGATTGAAGAGCATAGCTGATGTCAGAACTTTGCAACTGGCTTAAAGTAGTTGTAAAGCCTTAAGGTTTTTCATTCTATGCATTAAGGTGAAAAAACACCTGTGCTGCAGCTGCCACCCATACCCCCCCCCCCTTGACTTACCTGAGCCCATCCTGTCCAGTAATGTGCACGAGCGCAGTAGCTCCAGCGGCTGTCTCTCTCCTCATTGGACAGATTGATCGCAGCAGGAGCCATTGGCTCCCACTGCTGTCAATGAAATCCAGTGACAAGGGGCAGGACCGAGTCCCACTGTATGTGTCAATGGACGCAGCAGCAGGACTCGGGAGCGAGGCTGCTTGGATGCCCCCGTGGGGGCATCCGAGGAAGAGCCTGGAGCGCTGGTGGGGCACCCCAGAAGAAGAGGATTGGGACTGCTCTGTGCAAAACCATTGCACGGAGCAGGATAAGTAAAGGCATGTTATTTTTATACAAAAAAAAATCTTTACAACCACTTTTCTGTCATAATCAATATATTTTGTTCGTTTTTAGTCCTTTTTTTTAGGTGCTCCTGGATTGATCACCTTTGTAGTTAAACAAATTATAAGAACAGGGAGCTGCTGCTGGTTGCATTTTTTATTTTTTTTTGGTCAGCTGCGGAGTACAAGCTGCTCATTAGATCTTCATCTCAGGTGACTCCAACACTTCTTTTTTTGTTCTAATTTCATGCATGACCTGCCAACTTAATCCAAAGCTCATTAAATCTAGAGCCATCCCTAGAAATGGTTCCCCGTGTACTCAACAACACTCACGATTACCAGGAGAGCCGCTTTGTTCTGCTTTTATAGTGCAGTTTTAATTAGCTCTATTAAGGTCATTATATCCTATGTAGTAACAATCTGCTGAAAGGGTTAACACCTCATTCCATTGAATGACTGAGGATTTTGTTGCATTTTGTAGTTGTATTGAGAATAGAGCAGGAAGAATAAAAAATGTCAAAAAGGCTATACTGTATCTTGGTATGCAAGGGTCACATTTATTTTCCTTCCAGTTGCCAGAAGTTATGCAGATGATGTATATGAGTACAGAAGTAGGGATCTCATAGATTTTGCAGGTAGTTTCCTTTTACAGACCACGCTGGCTCATAAATACATAAGAAGTTATCCCCAGTTTCCTGCAGGTAGTTTCTTTTTGCAGACCACTCTTGAAACCCTAAAACCCAGGTGCTTTTCTATGCAAATACTGACTTTAAAGCGGAGCTCCACCCAAAAGGGAAGCTCCGCTTATCTGACTCTGCCCCCCCCCCCCCCCCTGCCACATTTGGTACCTTTTCTTTTTTTTTTTTTGGTGGGAGAGGGTTATTGGTTTTGACAGTTTTTGCCGCGGCAAACTGGGATTCCATTGACCAGTGCTGCTGGCTTCTGTGTTCACCTATGGGGGTGTCTCCTGCTGTACTGTGGATTTTCATCCCTCTCTCTTCTATCACTTCCTGGCTCACCTCCCTGTCTCCTTCCCTATATATAGACATGCTCAGTGTAGCCCGGGTTGCCTGAGCAACTTCCTAGTTTCTCTGAGCTCCCGGATTGCCCTGCATTACTTGTATTCTGTGCCTGTCTACCCGTGTAGCATTTTCGCTTGCCTGCTGCCCCCGCCCTGACTTTGGCTTGTATCCTGGATCTTCTTCTGCCTCCTGCCATTTGCACATTTGAATGGTCTCAGCATTGTCAGTTGCGCATAGTCCATCCCCACCATCGGGGGCCCAGGAGAAGAAGCAGGCTTGTGCTTAGACTCCGTGCCCTGGGTAACCCTGAGTTGGCTTTCTGAAAGGGCTGATTACCATAGAAACCTGACCCCTTCTCTGTGGGTGTGCGTCTTTCTACAAGCCAGTCCCTATGGGAACCCTCACCCCAAAGTGCTGCTCCTGTTTTCAGCTGCAGCCATGACCCAGGTACGTCCTAAGGGCAGCAAGTGTTTAAAGTGGAAGTAAACCCTGCTATCGTTTTCAGCCAAGGAAGCTGCCATCTTTGCCTCTGTTTAATCTTCAACTGCCACGGTGCTGCACATGTGATCCGTTATGACACCAGCCATTGGATGGCTTGACTGTTTGGTTGAGAGCACAGCCAATGTGCAGTTAGCATTCACGGCATGCCTTTTTTTTTTAAACTGTTAAATCGATGGGTTTACTTCCGCTTTAAGCTAAGCATTTGTCTAAGGCCGGCCATAGATGGAGCGATTTTCTTTACTGCAACATAGAGCTGCACAATTAATCGCTAAGAATCGCTATCGCAATTTTTATGTTTTTTCCCCGTTGCGATCTTGACAAAGTATTTCCTGATTCTTTCTATGCAGAGAATTCTCTCTGCTCTGCTAAAGCCGACAGCCTTAAAAGAAAGGAAAAAGTCTGCCAAGAATCACAAAATTCCTTAGCAGTGGAACTTGAGTATAAACATTGTAACGATTTGTCCTTTAGATCAAAGGAATACACTTTGGTGTGTAAATGAGGTCAGTATAACCACCTAAACACTAAACCTTTTTCTGACATTTGTTGGTTTCAAGTTAAAATCATTTATTTTTTTGCTAGAAAATTACTTTACTACCCCAAACATTTATTTATATATATATATATATATATATATATATATATATATATATATATATATATATATATATATATATATTTTTTTTTTTTTTTTAGTAGAGACCCTAGAAAATAAAATGGTGGTTGTTGCAATATGTTATGTCACACACAGTATTTGCACAGCAGTCGTTCAAATGCAATTTTTGGGGAAAAACTTACACTTTAACGAATTTGAAAAAAAAACTAACCAGAAAGTTTAGCCCAAAATACACCGCTCCAAAGATACTGCTAGCAGGACTTTTTATATATGATCTACAGCACCAATAGGAAAAATACACATGCTAGTGATACTGAGATGCTGTGTTTGCCCTGACCGCGAAATTTGCATAATGGGGATTTCATCAGGTAGTCCTCAAAAGTTTACAGCATGCACATGTTTATTGTATTTGTGGCTTAATCCAGAATTATTTTTTATATAAAAAAAATGCTGTGTTAAAGGTCAAGGTTTTCTTTGGGAGGTGCAGGTCACACCTAGGTGTACATACATATGTAGAAATCAATCTGTATACTTGGGGAATGCGTCGTAAATGGAGTCCATATGTTTTGCAACCCACATATGGGAAAGTAGATCTCATTTATAAATAGCCTGTGCTTCCTTTTATGTTTTCCAACCCAGTTCTTGAAATGCAAAGCTCTGCAAAATGTGACTTTTTTTTTTAAATTAATTTTTTATTTTTTCTCCTTCGTTCTCTTGGAGGGGATTATTTCCTTCACAGAACCCATCTGCTTTATACCATTTCCATCCTGTCTGTATCTTGTACATCCTCTATACATAGCACAGTGGTTCTCAACCAGGGGCGGACTGACCGATCGGTGATTCGGTCGCCGCCCGAGGGCCCGGAGCCATTAGGGGCCCGTGCCGGGCCCAACGAGAGGCCCCTTGAAGCGGCTACAATAATACCGCTAACGGCGCGCTGCTCCCCGCCAGCCCCTCCTTCCCTCCCGTCGGATGGGAGGGAAGGAGGGGGCGGCGGGGAGCAGCGCGCCATTAGCGGTATTATCACAGGTTCTTGTTCTTCACTTCAGTGGCGTTGCTATGGGGGGTGCGTTGCTATGCACCCGGCTCCGCGCTGCATTGAGAGGGGCGCCGCGGCTCCCTCCTTCCCCTTCGGGATCTCCTCTGCTCTGCTCCGTGTGATGTGCGGGGAGAGTGGGGGAGGAGGGAGTAAGGCAGAGGCAGAGACAAACTGGTTGCCCTGGGTCAGAACGTCCCCACATATAACTCCACACGTGGCCGCAGATCTCTGTCCCCCTAGGCAGCACTCGCTGCCGCTTTGACGTGTACACAGGCTGGGAGGAAGAGCCATGGCTGAGGAGGGACACAGACACCATCCACGCTACAGCACCTGCCCTGAGGTATGCAACAGGGGTATTGCAGAGGAGGGGGACATAGTGTTTGGGGGGGGCATTGTCAGGTAACAATTTTGCTATGGGGGGGGGGGTAGAGGATATCTGCTAGAGGGTGCTCTTTTTGTTTTGGGTTAGAGAGGACTTGTACTACAAGTAGGAGGGGGGCAGATTTGAAGTTTTACCCCCTCCCCCAGCGCAATTCCTATCCCCTCCCAAAGCACCCCCTAGCACATATCCTTTAACCCCCTCCCAAATCAAAGATCCCATCCCGGCTCCATCCACTCCCCCGATCCCATCCAGCTCCACCCACTCCCCGATCCCATACCCGCTCATCCATCCCCGCTGATCCTAATCCCATCCCCACTACATCCATCCCCCCTGATCCTATCCCTGTTCCACCCATCCCCCCCTGTTCCTACCCCTGCTCCATCCATCCCCCTGATCCTATTCCCGCTCCATCCATCATCCTGATCCTATTCCCGCTCCATCCATCCCCATGATCCTATTCCCGCTCCATCCACCCCCCTGATCCTATTCCCGCTTCATCCACCCCCCCTGATTCTATCCCTGCTCCATCCATCCCCCTGATCCAATCCTGGCTCCATCCATCCCCCTGATCCCATCCCAGCTCTATACATCCTCTGATCCCATTCCGGCTTTATCGATCCCCTGATCCTATCCCGAATCCATTCAATCCCTGATCCCATTCCAGCTCTATCCACCACCCCAAACCCGGCTCCATCCTTCCCCCCCAATCCCAGCTCCATCCATTGTGGTAGGTTAAAGGGGGAGAGCCGCACTGATGCACTAGCCTGCTTAGTGGAGGGGGGTGACACCATGTATTACTGCACCAGGTGACACCAACCCTAGCGACGCCACTGCTTCACTCACCCCATGCCTGTAATAACGCCACGCTGCTCCCCGCCGGCCCCTCCTCTCTTCTCGTCCATCCTAGACTCCTAGGTGATACAGTGCAAACCTTCCACTGTATCACCTAGGAGTCTAGGATGACTAGAAGAGAGGAGGGGCCGGCGGGGAGCAGCGTGCCGTTAGCGGTATTATTACAGGCATGGAATGAGTGAAATTTTTATTTTATTGGAGGGTCGCCATTGGAGGGAGGGGCAGTACAGATGTATGGGGCCCGGGGAACACTTCAGTGTGCTCTCCCCACACTGTCCCCCCTGTGTGCTCTCCCCCCACACTGCCCCCCTTGTGTGCTCTACCCCCCCCCCCCCCCAGTGTCAGTGTCCCCCCCAGTGTCCCCCTGTGTGCTCTCCCTCCCCCCCAGTGTCCCCCTGTGTGCTCTCCGCTCTCCCCCTCCACAGTGTCCCCCTGTGTGCTCTCTCCCCCTCCACAGTGTCCCCCCTGTGTGCCCCCCCCCCCCCCCAATGTCCCCCTGTGCAGGTGTGGCTTGGGACGCAGGGGGCCCCATGATCTTTTATTGACCGGGGGCCCCATCAGTTGTCAGTCCGCCCCTGGGGGGAGAGCCGCACTGATGCACTAGCCTGCTTAGTGGAGGGGGGTGACACCATGTATTACTGCACCAGGTGACACCAACCCTAGCGACGCCACTGCTTCACTCACCCCATGCCTGTAATAATAACGGCACGCTGCTCCCCGCCGGCCCCTCCTCTCTTCTCGTCCATCCTAGACTCCTAGGTGATACAGTGCAAACCTTCCACTGTATCACCTAGGAGTCTAGGATGACGAGAAGAGAGGAGGGGCCGGCGGGGAGCAGCGTGCCGTTAGCGGTATTATTACAGGCATAGAATGAGTGAAATTTTTATTTTAGTGGAGGGTCGCCATTGGAGGGAGGGGCAGTACAGATGTATGGGGCCCGGGGAACACTTCAGTGTGCTCTCCCCACACTGTCCCCCCCTGTGTGCTCTCCCCCCTCCCCACACTGTCCCCCCTGTGTGCTCTCCCCCCACACTGTCCCCCCTGTGTGCTCTACCCCCCCCCCCAGTGTCATTCTGTGTCCCCCCCAGTGTCCCCCTGTGTGCTGTCCCTCCCCCCCAGTGTGCCCCCCCAGTGTCCCCCTGTGTGCTCTCCACTCTCCCCCTCCACAGTGTCCCCCTGTGTGCTCTCTCCCCCTCCACAGTGTCCCCCTGTGTGCTCTCTCCCCCTCCACAGTGTCCCCCTGTGCAGGTGTGGCTTGGGACGCAGGGGGCCCCATGATCTTTTATTGACCGGGGGCCCCATCAGTTGTCAGTCCGCCCCTGTTCTCAACCCTCTTTTTAGGCAAGGCACCCTTTAAAGTGATGCACAATCTCAAGGCTCCGCTTTGTAAAATCTAAAAAATGAAACCTAATAGTTCTACATAATAGAGCAACATCCACACACGAAGGACGCCAACGTTCGAAATGATTTTATTCTTCCAAAGAAAATACACCTTTGCACGCTGGTACTGATTAGTGTTCCAATGTTTCTTTTTCTCCACCTCACTCACCTAATGTGACCTCAGTGCTGATGGAGAGGGGCAGGGGAGGGACAAGCAAGGATACTGATAGCCAATCAGCGGGTCTGGCGGACTCTGTTCCCCGCAGAGACAGAACGGAGATCTGTCATAGTAAACAAGGCAGATCTCTGTTCTGTCAGCGGATCACACAGAGATCCTGTCTTTATGCTATGCAGGAAGATGGCTCTGTGTGTTGTCCCAGGCAGCCCATCTCCCCACCCAGGTAAAGACACACAGAGCCCTTTCACACCGCGCTGCCTAGGGCGTCAGCGGTAAAGCGGCGCTATTTTTAGCGCCGCTTTACCCTCGTTTTAGCAGCCGAAAAGGGGTTAAATACGCCTGCAAAACGCTGCCGGAGTGGCGTTTTGCTTGCGGTATCGCAGCGCTGCCCCATTGAGTTTAATGGGGAGCAGCGGTGGAGGAGCGGTGAGTTCACCGCTCAAAAGAAGCTGCTGGCAGGACTTTTTCTGACGCCCTGCCAGCGCACTGCTCCAGTGTGAAAACCCTCGGGCTTTCACACTGGAGTGCATAGAGCAGCTATTTTAGGGCGTTTTGCAGGCGCTATTTTAAACGCAATAGTGCCTGCAAAACGCCCTCAGTTTGAAAGGGGTCTGAGGGAACACGCACCTTGATTCCCCCTGGTGTTAATCCCTTCCCTGCCAGTGCCATTAGTGCAATGTCAGTGCATATTTTTTTTAGCACTGATCACTGTAATAATGTTGCTGTCTCCCAAAAAAGTGTCAAATGTCAGTTAGGTGTCCGATCTGTCTGCCGCAGTGTTGCAGTCCCACTAAAAATCGCTGATCACTGCCATTACTAGTAAAAAATGAATAAATAAAATGCCACAAATCTACCCCCTATTTTGTAGACGCTATAACGTTTGTGCAAACCAATCAAACACTTTTGGGGATTTTTTTTAACCAAAAATATGTAGCAGAACACAAATTGGCCTACATTGATGAAGAAATTAAACTTTTTAAATTTGTATTGGGTGTGTTTTATAGCAGAAAACAAAGTATTGTGTTTTTTTTTTTCAAAATTGTTGGTCTTTTAAAAAAAAAAAAAAAAAAAAATGTAGAGGTGATCAAATACCACCAAAAGAAAGCTCTATAAATTACATCAATTTTATTTGGGTACAGTGTCGCACAACCACGCAATTGTCAGCTAAATTAACGCAGTGCCTTATCGCAAAAACTAGCCTGCTTATTAAGGGGGCAAATCCTTTGGGGCTGAAGTGGTTAAAGGGCTCCTAATCCTCAGCTTGTTACCTGTATAAAAGACACCTGTCCACAGAAGCAATCAATCGGATTCCAATCTCTCTACCATGGCCAAAGAGCTGTCCAAGGATGTCAGGGAGAAGATTGCAGACCTACACAAGGCTGAAATGGGCTACAAGACCATCGCCAAGCAGCTTGGTGAGAGGGTGACAACAGTTGGTAGGGTTTTTCACAAATGGAAGAAACACAAAATACAGTAAAACCTTGGTTTGAGAGCATTTTGCAAGAAAAGCTAAATCTTTTAATAAATTTTGACTTGATATACAAGCGATGTCTTGATAAAGAGTAGCGTCATGTCACAACTGAGTATTAAAAGAGAAGAGAGGCACCTATAAAACCCGGTTCACATTGGGGCGACTTTGCCGCCTGACAAGTCACGTTCCGTTCTGTGCAAAGGAACCGTTCTAATAGGATTGACTCATGTTGCTGCGACTTAGAAAAAGATTCCTGTACTACTTTGGGGGCGACTTGAGGCGACTTGCATTGACTTCTATACTGAAGTCTTTTGCAAGTCGCCGCTGCTGCCGTGTGCAGGTCGCCTGAGGCAGTCGCGCTGCAAGTCGCCGCTGCCTCTGTGTGAACTGTCTTAGTGTAGCAATATAGTTACATTTAATGAAGGTACAACATTTAGCAACATATTGCTACACTTGGTTACATAAAAGGTGAGGTTGAAAAAAGTCCATCAAGTCCAACCTATGTATGCGATTAAATGTCAGTATTACATTGTATATCCATGCATGTTGTGGTTGTTCAGGTGCTTATCTATAGTTTTTTGAAACTATCGATGCCCCCGTTGAGACCACCGCCTGTGGAAGGGAATTAGCTCTTACAGTAAAGAACCCTCTAATAGTTTTTTGAAACTATCAATGCCCCCCCCCCCCCCCCCTTGCTGAGACCACCGCCTGGAAGGGAATTCCACATCCTTGCTGCTCTTACAGTAAAGAACCCTCTACGTAGTTTAAGGTTAAACCTCCTTTCTTCTAATTTTGAGTGGCCACATGTCTTGTTAAACTCCCTATCACGAAAAAGTTTGAGGCGCCTCTCCTTCTCTTTTATACTCTGTGGCTCCTGCTGGATTTTGCTTCTAATCCCCTTGTGGAAGCTGCCGATTGTGGATGGACATTTTATGGTCACACATTGCTATAATCTTTTTATATGGACTATAAACTGAAGAACCTATGAATAAATGGTTGCGGAACGAATCCTCTGAGTTTCCATTATTTCTTATGGGGAAATTTGCTTTGCTATACAAGTGCTTTGGATTACAAGTATGTTTCCGGAACAAATTATGCTTGCAATCCAAGGTTTTACTGTACCTGTCAATCGCCCTTGATCTTGGACTCCATGCAAGATCTCCCCTCTATGAAGTTTAATTGATCATGAGAACGGTGCGAAATCAGCCCAGAACTTCACAGGAAAATCTCATCAATGCTCTCAAGGCAGCTGGGACCATAGTCACCAAGAAAACAGTTGGCAACACATTACGCCGTGAAGGATTGAAATCCTGCAGCGCCTGCAAGGTCCCCCTGCTCAAGAAAGTACATGTACAGGCCCGTCTGAAGTTTGCTAATGAACATCTGAATGAGAGGAGAACTGGGTGAAAGTGTTGTGGTCAGATGAGACCAAAATCAAGCTCTTTGGCATCAACTCAACTCGTCGTGTTTGGAGAAGGAGGCATGCTGCCTATGATCCCAAGAGCAGCATCCACACCATCAAACGTGGAGGTAGAAACATTATGCTTTGGGGGTGTTTTGCTGCTAAGGCAACTTTACTGCATCGAAGGGACGATGGACGGAGCCATGTACCATTAAATCTTGGGTGAGAACCTCCTTCCCTCAGCCAGGGAATTAATGACTTGGAGAGGATCTGCAGAGTAGTGGGACAAAATCCTTCCTGAGATGTGCAAACCTGGTGGCCAACTACAAGAAACGTCTGACCTCTGATTGCCAACAAGAGTTTTGCCACCAAGTACCAAGTCATGTTTTGCGAAGGGGGTCAAATACTTACTGTTAAAATAGACCTACCATTAAAATGATAGAATGATCATTTCTTTGTCGGCGGGCAAATGTACAAAATCAGAAGGGGATCAAATACTTTTTCCCTCACTGTAAAGAAGACCAACCTAGGCCAAGTAAGAGAAATTCTTTGTTAAGGTTTACATACACTTCCTACATCTTTAATTGAATATATTGAGACATTTGCAGAGTTTTTTCCATCTGCTGTGGTCTTTATGAAGGTGTCTGACTCCCCCTGCTGGATTTCATACACAGATCAGCCATACCTTATGACCATTAACCGGTAAAGCGAATAGCATTATCTTGTTGCAGTGGCACATGGAAGTGGGTGGAATATATTAGGCAGCAAGTGAACATGTTGTCCCTGAAGTTTGTGTGTTGACAGCAGAAAAATGGGTGCGCGCGTAAGGATTTGAGCAGCTCTGATAAGGGCCAAATTGTAATGGGTAAACAACTGGATCAGAGCAACTCCAAAACTGCAGCTCTCGTGGGATGTTCCCGATCTGCAGTGGTCAGGAGCTTGCAAAAGTGGTCCAAGGAAGGAAAACCTGGTGAACCAGCAACTGGGTCATGGGCAGCCAAGGCTCATTGATGTACATGGGGAGTGGAGGCCGGCCTGTGTCGTCCGATCCAATAGAAGAGCTACGGTAGCTCAGATTGCTGAAGAAAGTCAATGCTGATAGAAAGGTCTCAGAACACACAGTGCATCGCCGTTTGTGTATGGGGCTGAGTAGCCACAGACCGATCAGGGTGCCCATGCTGACCTGTGCCCACAGCCAAAAGCGCCTACAATAGACATGTGAGCATCAGAACTGGACCACAGAGCAATGGAGAACTGGTCTGATGAGTCCCATTTTCTTGTGTGTGTGTGTGCATCACTTACCTGGGGAAAAGATGGCATCAGGACACTCAATGGGAAGAAGACAGTGTGGCGTCCATGTTTTGATGAGTCAGTGATGTTTTGGTGGCAAAAGGGAGACTACCCCATATTAGGTGGGTGGTCTTAAAGTGTTACTAAACCCAGGACTCTACATTCACTTTATCTGGTCTCCCACAGTATACAGAACATACAATAGTTTTAGTAAATATAAACGGCTAAATACCTTTTACCTCATCAGCGGTATATAGCAGTCTTGTCACTTCTATCAGTGTCAAGCTGAGGACTGGTTAAAGCTTGTAGGAGGAGATTTAATTCTCCTCTGACTGTCCTATGAGGCTGCATGACCCCTGACCCTCTGTCTGGACAGTGCTGATTGGCCCTGTGCTGATCACATGCACTCTCCCCAAAAAACCCTCAAGCAATACACACCAAACTGAGCATGTGCAGAGTGCCCCCAAGGCTTGTTCTATCATCAGATTGATTGGGGACTGGGGAAGAAGGGGAGGATCAGAGAACACAGGGTAAAACTGCCTTTTTACACCATGCAGAGGACTAACCCCTTAGGTTCCACAGTGAGTATAACAAGCATGATTTACTGCATATACAGACTGATTTTTACTATTGTGGGTTTAGTAACCAGGGTGGATATAAATCCAATTATAAAAAAAAAAAATCATGTTCACCCCTTCCCTGCCAGTGACATTTACACAGTAATCTGTGCATTTTTAAAGCGCTGGTCGCTGTATAAGTGCCAATGGACCCAAAAAAGTGTCAAAGATCACCGCCATTACTAGTAAAAAAAAATTAATTATAAAAATGTCATAAATCTCTCCCATAGTTTGCAAACGCTGTACTTTTTCACAAACCAATCAATATACGCTTATAGCAATTTTTTTTTTATTTATTAACCAAAAATATATATATATTTTTTTCAAAATGGTCGCTTTTTTTTTTGTTTATAGTTCAAAATCTAAAAACCGCAGAGGTGATCAAATACCACCAAAAGAAAGCTCTATTTGTGGGGAAAAAGAGAACGCATATTTAGTTTGGGTACAGCATCGAACGACCACGCAATTGTCAGTTAAAGCGACGCAGTGCCAAATTGTAAAACATGCTCTGGTCAGGAAGGGGGTAAAATCTTTTCCTAGGGCTGAAGCAGTTAAGGTTAAACCTCTTTTCTTATTTTAATGAGTGGCCACGTGTCTTATTAAACTCTCTTCTGTGGAAAATTTTTATGGTATTTGTAAATTTGAAATCATATCCCCTCTCAAGCATCTCTTCTCCAGAGAGAATACGTTCAGTGCTCGAATCCCATTTTCTATCCCATTGTTTTGTTTTGCAAATCTATGTACACTACAAACTGTATGATTTTAAATTGGTTCTGATATCGCTGTTTTACTAACCTGACCGCTTATTATTCTAAATGGGGAAACTTTTTCATTTTGTTTGCAAATATTAAAGATTTTAACTACCAGCAAGAATAAGTCATTACATTTAAAGAGCACCGGTCATTTCGGATCCATCATGGCAGCGCCTGTTAGCGGGCATCCACTCACCTGCTGCCGCCACGTCCCTCACCTTGTTGTGTCACTGCCCCATCACCAGCCGTCCCATTAAAGTGAATGGGACTATCGGTGAGTCAACAGCGGCTCCGAGGAGGAGCTGCTGCAGGACGGAGATGACAGTTGCTCTTTAAAAACTATGATTTAAATCAAACCTTTTAACTAGTGATTTAAATCAACTTGATTTAAATCAAATTCATCCTGTTAGTAACACTTTAATGTTCTGGCTGATTGGTGTTTCCAAGGCACATAGGAAAGCAGGGACTCATAATGCTCCACCAATGGCTAAAATGTACATTTTGAGTGGTTAGAACCTCCAGAGTTGCTGAACAGAACCGCTGGAACATTTCTATCACCCAGAGGAGTGCAATGTATTCACAGTGCCTGTGAAATGGAAGCTTTGAATAGCCATTTCAAGGTGTCCCTTTAGCATCTAGCAGTTTGCAGAAACGGCTGTGTTAGGACGTTTAAGCAAGTGTCACATTAAGTTCTCGCCAGATAAGAATTCAATTAACACTTTCCGGATTGTCTCATTTCGTAAGTCAATTTTTAAATAGTTTATAAGCATGTGGCTTTTCTCTCTATGTAATTTGCACTGTCACAATACTGTGAGAAGGCAGCCTCATTCTGTCTCCTTGGCAAATGAGTGAAGGATTAATATTTTTGGGGTCAACCGATTTTAAGGAAATTGGTGACTTCGCAGTGAACTGCAATTACCATAAATCTCACCCAAAAATTACGAGAATTTCGGGTGTTGTGCACTTGGTGCTTTGCTTTGATTGTGAACTGTAGCAGTAATTACTAAAAATTTGGTGCAGCTGAATTCCTGTCCTTAAGGCCCCTTTCGCCGGAGCCGGTTCACACTGGGACGACTTGTCAGTCGACTTAGCCGCCTGATAAGTCACGTCCCGTTCTGTACAATGGAGTCACTCCGACTTGGAAAAAGGTTCCTGTACAACTTTGGGGGCGACTTGAGGCAACTTACATTGACTTCTATACAGAAGTCGTTTTGCAAGTTGCTGTTATGTCCAGGTCGCCTGAGGCAGTAGCGCTGCAAGTCGTATTGCCTCGGTATGAACCGGCACTAAGGCCCCTTTCACACTGAGACGTTTTTCAGGTGCTACAGCGCTAAAATTAGTGCCTTAAAAAAGCGGGTCCTTTCACTCCAGCCGGAGGGCTTTCACACTGGAGCGGTGCGCTAGCAGGACGGTAAAAAAAAAAAAGTCCTGCTAGCAGCATATTTTGAGTGGTGAAGGAGCGGTGTATTCACCGCTCCTAAATCAATGGGGCAGTGCAGCTACTGCAGCGGCGCTTTGCGGGTGGTTTTGACCCTTTTTCGTCCGCTAGCAGGGGGTTAAAATCGCCACTAAAACGACGGTAAATCGCTGCTAAAAATAGCGGCATTTTACCACCGTCGCCTCAGTGTGAAAGGGGCCTAAGGGCAGCAGCTTGTGGATGGCGGAAGGGCTTCCTGCTGGATTGCACCATATATGATAGGCCTCCATCCCAATTGTATATCAAAAAGAGAAGCATAGGTCTAGGGGACCTTGAGGCTAATCATTGGAAAAATCAATATATACACATAATAACTTTATTGCAGGATAGCACAATACAGTATAATAAACAATTTACAGACATGATGGAATAAGGCCCCTTTCACATGGACGGACCGTTCAGATCCGCCTGTCAGTTTTGACGGCGGATCTGAACGGGTGCTCCATGTTACTCTATGGAGCGTCGGATGTCAGCGGAGACATGTCCGCTGACATCCGACCCGGTCCGATCCGCCAAAAGCAGACGGATGGCCCCACGTCCAGATCCGTCGCTGGCGGATCGGGTGAGATCGGATGAAAACGGACACGCTGTCTGTTTTTCATCAGATCTCTCCATAGAGACCAGCGGCGCTCGCAAGCCCCTCCCCGCTCAGTGAGCGGAGAGGGACTTGTCATCCGCCGGCTCAGTGGAGATCAACGGACAGATCTCCCGCTGAGCCGGCGGACTCCGTGCAAGCGGAGTCCGCCTCGTCTGAAAGGGGCCTAAGGGTAAAAACATTTCATTGAGCGGAGTCATATTGACTAATTCATCTCAGTACCATAGGACTAGAAGTATTAATAACATTTCATTGATAAAACCAAATACCAAAATTCATAACAGCAGGACAATCCAGCATTTTTCCTAAGCATCCTATAACTCTACATGTTTCGTGGATTGATCTCCACCTCTTCAGGAGTAGATGCAGAAAAGGGAGTCTAAAAGTATTATATCAAAAATAATTCATATATATAATTAAAGCTGTTACTGATTCAAATTTTCCTGTTCGATTAATCGATTTGTTTTTTAATCTACTAATTTTGATTAATTATAACGCACATACAGATCCAACTACTTTAACTGATCTCCTTGCATTGCAACTCTGCATTAGTCAGTGGTAAATGTGCTATACACTATATACAATCACCCGACACTAGTTAGTTTCCACAATCCATGACTTAACTTCACAGTTCACACAAATACATTTTAAATTCAAACTGTAGCACTGACGTAAGTCATTTTTTTTCTCCACAGTATCGTGACAACACCTCCACCTCCGGTCTAACTAATCACTCTCACCTTATGGCATGGACCCTGTGCAAACAGGTGGTCATGCAAGCGGGTATCAAAAGGGTTAACATGGACCATAAACTTCTCTCACGTCTCCTTTAGATCTTTTCTTTCTACCCATGACCTGGCGTCCTTGCTGAGATCTAAGTGCTCACTGCTTAAGTATAAGATAAAATTTTTGTGTTCAAACACAAACTACTCACATGAAGATGATATAAACACAGCATGTAAAGCCGACAATCATGTTTGTTCCGTAGGGCAGCAGTGCGTAGCTCCTCCCCGTACGCGTTGCGTTCAATCGGTACTTCAACGTCACCGGACTCCTCCCCCTTCTCTTCGTTAGCAGACGGAGGCACTTGGGGAAGGGGGGAGGAGTCCGGTGACGTTTATGTCCGTGACGTCAACGGATCTCCGACGGAAAGCCCGGAAGTCGGCGGAGAGGCGAGTACAGATCAAGATGACTTTGATCGATCAAAAAAATGTAAGATTCTTTTATGCTGGAAAAAAACCTGAGGCCCCATCCAGTGAATAGAGCACTACCCTTATATAAAGCCACCTACTTAAGTAGGGGGTGCCCCAAAAAATTTGAGAAGGTATGGCAGTGCTGGCTCTCTTCGGATGGTACTGTCTGAGTTACTGCATGAGTAATGGATTAAATATTACACGAAAGAAACATGCACTGCTTGAAATGACGAGACAGGCGGTATAGCTACTAGGTGATTGTGTTTATTGTTTTACCTGAGCATGTACTGTACAATGATTGAGTAGCCCGGAGGGCACATAATTGTTTACATTCCTGTTATATTTGGGACATTGCACAACAGGGAGGGGGGAGGGGGGGGATTTATGTGGGTTTCTGTTATTGTTGTTTTTTGCTGTTAAAAAAACTGTGAATAAAGAATTTTCCAAAAAAAAAAAAAAAAAAAAAATTTAAGATTAATCGAGGAATTAATCTTTACTTTTCACAGCCCTAATATATAATATATGTTAGTGGGCATATTCCAGAAAAGGTATTGTAGGGGCAGACCCCTAATACTTGCATGCCAGCTCTGTGGGAAAGAGGGAGGGAAATTCTGGCAGCCCTGCACATGAGGGGAGCATTGGAGAGTGTCCACCACAGGGGGCTGAGGCGGCGGAACCCAGGTGATCCCCTCAAGGGGAGGGGGGAACAGCGCACTAAGCATCCACGTCCATGTGAATTCCTTTATCATTTATCACCTAGCCAGCCTGAGAGGGGGACACAAGGGTGCAGCCATGTCCTCTGTGGCCTTGAAGTGAGACTGTCATGGGATTGTCATTCATTTGAGTTTTGAATTTTTTTGGAGGCTGCTCTCCTTAGACCAGAGTACTCAATGAAGATGTCTGTAGAACTGGGTTTCTCAACCAGGGTTCCATGGAACCATAGGGTTCCTGCAGAGGTTGCTAGGGGATTCTTGAGCAATTTCTGCTTCTCAGATAAGTTCCCACTGACTCCATTGATCTTTTTTAGCCATCTGTAAGGAGGTAATTCTTCCCAATGACCACAAGTGTAAGGAGTATTCCTCCCACTGACCATCACACACAGTTGTAGATCGTTGTTTTTAGCAGGAGGTTCCCTGAGACCGGAAAGTTATTTCAATGGTTCCTCTGTTTTAAAAAGGGTTGAGAAAAGGGCTGCCGTAGAATGACGAGAGCACTTCAATGATTGGAAAAGCCCAGTAACTGATTTTATTAAACACAACAAAAAAGTGAATGTTGGTCTCATCCCAATACTCTACATCCGTGTTAAGAAACTACAATGAGGACATCCGTGGTAAGAGACTACAATGAGGACATCTGTGGTAAGAGACTACAATGAGGACATCCGTGGTAAGAGACTACAATGAGGACATCTGTGGTAAGAGACTACAATGAGGACATCTGTGGTAAGAGACTACAATGAGGACATCTGTGGTAAGAGACTACAATGAGGACATCTGTGGTAAGAGACTACAATGAGGACATCTGTGGTAAGAGACTACAATGCGGACATCTGTGGTAAGAGACTACAATGAGGACATCTGTGGTAAGAGACTACAATGAGGACATCTGTGGTAAGAGACTACAATGAGGACATCTGTGGTAAGAGACTACAATGAGGACATCTGTGGTAAGAGACTACAATGAGGACATCTGTGGTAAGAGACTACAATGAGGACATCTGTGGTAAGAGACTACAATGAGGACATCTGTGGTAAGAGACTACAATGAGGACATCTGTGGTAAGAGACTACAATGAGGACATCTGTGGTAAGAGACTACAATGAGGACATCTGTGGTAAGAGACTACAATGAGGACATCTGTGGTAAGAGACTACAATGAGGACATCCGTGGTAAGAGACATCCGTGGTAAGAGACATCCGTGGTAAGAGACATCCGTGGTAAGAGACATCCGTGGTAAGAAACTACAATGAGGACAGACATAGGCAGTGTCCTGAAAACTGGAGTGCGGTAGATATGCCGTAATGACTCTGGCACCATCTATTCCACAGACTACTGCAGTTTTGAGAAGTATGACCTATCCATTATTCCCAGGATGATACTATGTAATGATAAAGATTGTTATCAGATATTTGCTGCCTGACTTTGAGTTTCTTGTGGTATAATTCCTTTGCACCTGTAAAAGGGGGTACAAATGGGGCGCAATCCTCAGATGCCAGCTTTAAATTGCATACAATTGCTCCATGTTCACTCCATGTCTAGTGGAGCAAAATGCAGTACCTGATTTCCATCTCTGATGTTATCTATCCATTGAGTGAGCCAAAAGGTCTGTTTTTTTTGCAGTGACGTGGTGGCCCCATAAGAAAATGGCACAGTTCTGCCCATTCACAGCCCCTGTTCAAATGTGAGTTGCAGACATTTTAGGAACAAAAGCGGCTCCCTGCACAGAGATACAAAGATATAATCTTCTTGTGAGTCATGAAATACTCCAGCAACACTTATGCTCAAGTCGCTTCTAAAAGTGTAATTTGCCCTTAACAGTTACGTTTCCATCATACTGTTCACACCCGCTGATGATGCAAATATATTCACTGGCTGCTGAAAGCAAAGCAGAATGGGCAACTGGCAGAAAATGCCTTGGTTCTGTCTTTTCTGCAGCTGAAACCTTGTATTATTTCATGAGCTAGGAATAGGTGGGGGTTTTAACATTTTTAGGTTTCAGATGCTGATCAGATGTGCATTAAGAGGCACTGATAAGATGATATAAACAATCTTCTGTTATAACTCCAGAAAACAACTTGTTCTGGAAAAACATAGGAGCCCGTTCCTCTAAGGCAGTGATGGCGAACCTTGGCACACCAGGTGTTTTGGAACTACATTTCCCATAATGCTCCACTACACTACAGAATGCATGAGCATCATGGGAAATGTAGTTCCAAAACATCTGGGGTGCCAAGGTTCACCATCGCTTCTCTAAGGGCTCGTTTACACTTGTGTCAAAATGTGGCATTGCAGACACTTCTTTTTTTTAAAGAACGTCAATCAAAGTACCTACAGTGCATCCGGAAAGTATTCACAGCACTTCACTTTTTCCACATTTTGATATTACAGCCTTATTCCACATTGGATTAAATTAACAATTTTCCTCAACATTGTACAAAAAAATACCCCTTAATGACAACGTGAAAGAAGTTTGTTTTGAAATCTTTGCAAATTTATTAAAAATATAAGACGGAAAAAAAATATCCCATGTACATAAGTATTCACAGCCTTTGCTCAATACTTTGTTGAAGCACCTTTGGCACCAATTTCATCAAGGATGTCTCTACATTGCTGCATTCATCTTTCCTTCAATCCTGACTAGTCCCCCAGTTCCTGCCGCTGAAAAACATCCCTACATCATGATGCTGCCATCACCAAAAACTAAAAATCCTCTTGCAGTTCCTCTGCCAGAATTGCCCGCTCATTTATGCCTGTGGGATCGCGGGAAGCACTTTTACCTACCTGATGCTCCTACAGGCTTTGATGCTGCTAGATAGGTCCATAGGGACCATAGCCCTGCACTGAACATGAGGATGCTAAGGGACGGTCCACTGCCAGTGTAGGGGGGAGCACTGTTTACTGGGGAGCATAGGCAGAGGCAAACAAAATGTATTTTCTGTCCCCTAGACCAGTGTTCTCCAAACTGCGGGCTGGATGTGGCCCTTTATCCGGCCCTTGGGGTACTATTCCACCAACTGACACCAATGATGAGGCACCATTCCCTCTGACACCATCAATGGGGCACAATTTTTCCCACTGATGCCAACAATAGGGCACTGTTCCTCCAATTAAAAACAATGATGGGGCACTAATGCCAGGGCATTTTCGACTCACTGGCCACAGTCCGGCCCCACTAAAGCCAGAAGGACAGTAAACGGGCCCTTGACTAAATGAACAATGCAATGTGGGTGCAGCGCCACTACAAGGGAGGGCTCTTTTCTTTTTTTGGAGTTCATCTTTAAATATAGATAAGAGGTCTTTGTGTTGAGCAAGGCTTTTCTATTTCTTCTGTGCAGAACTGCAGCCCTGCGGGTTGGACGCAGACAGAGCCAGGTGGGATCCTGATGAGTGGAAGGCGCCCCCCTCTGTGTTGATTCAGACACTGCGGTACTGCGGAGCTCTTGGCTGCAGAAAAGATTTCTTTATTTTTACAGCTTGCATACATTGAGATAATTTATTTCTTGTTTTCCCTTTGATCTTTTGTTGTAGTGGAATCTCCATGCAGCAGGAAGTCCAAAGCTTACTAATGAATCATTATTGATGTACAAAGGGGCCAAAACAAACAAAGGAAGGCACCACCACTGCAAGGGACTTGCAAATAAGGACTTTTCTGGAGTTCAGCTGTTAATAAGGCTCCGTTCCCATCTTGGCGTTCCGAATCACGGGCGGAATAGCCGTAAATCTGCCTGCGATTCGAAATAGTGGCAAGTCGCGGGACGCCCTTCACCTCCAATGGCACCCCGATTGTGGCGTGATTTTGCCCCGATTCGTCGGGCAACAACCTTGATAAAATCGTGCAAACATAATTGCTGCCTGTCGCCCCAAAAGAAGTTCTTGTGCGAACTTACTGCCCGACAAATCGCAGAAAAATCACTCCGATCGGGTGCCATTGGAAGTGGCGGATCTTTGGAATTGCAGGCAGAATCAAGATGATTCCACCTTCGATTTGGAACACCAAGATGTGAACGAAGCCTAAAGCCTCGTACACACGATCAGATCGTCCTACGGGAAATGTGTGATGACAGGCTGTTGGTGGAAAATCCCACCGTTTGTACGCTCCATCTGATTTTACGTGGACAAATGATGGATGGCAGGTTTTAAAATTTTCCGCGGACAAATGTCTGTTGTCGGATTTTCCGAGCGTGTGTACACAAGTCCGTCGGACAAAAGTCCAAAGTACAAACACGCATGCTCGGAAGCAAGGACGAGCCAGACGCGGACGGTCTTGTAAACTAACGTTCATAATGGAGAATTAACATTCGTGACGCAGCAAATTATGAAATCTCTAATTGCAGCGCACAATTCTCTTCTTCTTTAATGGGATAATAATGAAGCTGCTTTGCTGGTGATACTGATGGAGTTATTACAAACAAATTTTCAAAGGCTTATTCATTTTATTTTTTCTAGTGATTTCAAGAATAATATTATTATGCTCTTTTTTTTTTTTTTTTTTTTTTTTTTTTTTTTTTTTGGCGCAAGTTACCACAACACCATTATCCGTAGTTTTTAAGATGATGATACAACTATGTTGTTGTCCCTTGTTAATTGTACATTGTATTTTTTAAATGTAACTGCTACTCCCAAACTGTCATTTGAAGTAAAACTCATAGCCAAGTATTATCCACAATTTTTTTTATTGTGCATTAAAAATAGAAAACAAAATAAAATTAGACATGATATCTGCCAATAGAACTTAACTAAAAAGTGCATTCTATGCATCCAAAAATATAGAAAATATACCAAATCAAATCATTATTCAACCAAAGAAATGTCAAAGCCAATAACTCCAAGGCCAATAATAAATAACACGTTATCTCCTCCGATTCCGCAACATGTCTGGTTGATGACCGAATCAACACTCGCCAAACTTCTACTAACATGAAATTAGCAGAAGGAACCCAAAGGGTGGCGCTAAAGAGCTGAAAAAACAGGTGTCACTACGTTCGTGTTTGTTGGCCGACAATTCCGTTTGTATGCAAGACAAGTTTGGGCCAATGCCCTTCGGACAAAAGTCCACAGTTTTTTGTTGGCCAACAACCCGATCGTGTGTACGAAGCCTAAGAGTTCTTATTGTTGAGCAGGGCTATGCTTTTGTCTGTGCATAACTGCAGCCCTGTCTGTCTGATGCGGTGACAGACCCAGGTGGGATCCTGATGTGAAAGGTGACAACCGCGGTGGCAGGAAAGAAAATTGCTCCATCTATGGCCAGCCTAAGTGCATGTCCCACTGAAATCAGTGCTCCACTTATGTTTTCTCTTTTTTTTTCCCCCTGAAAGACAGAGCAGTCTTTGTTCAGGTTTTCTAGGCTCATCCTCTCCTTTCTGGCCTGAGATGATGGCTAAGAAATAAAAAAATAATGTCAATTCTTGTGACTTGCTACAAAGTTACAATATCGCAGTCTGGAGGAAAAGAGACTGAGGACATTATTCCTCTTGCATACAGCAGACTGATGACATCTTAGCCTAGAAAAAAGGGATTTGCATGCGGTTAAAGGACTGACTTTTTTATTTTATTTTTTTTTTTTATTTTTTTTACTGGAAAAAGTGGATCCTTTTTTTTTTTTTTTTTTTTTAAATATTTGTACATTTATTAAAAGGTGCATTTTAATTTCCATGTTCCCAAATTTGGTGTCTGGTTAGCTGATTGGAACACTTTATTTGCAATTCCTGGACAGTGACTTTAATTAAAGTGGTTGTAATCCCTTACATATGCCCAGTAAATAGGTGATAGACAGAGATGAAACAAACCTTCCATAACTTGTACCTGGTAAAAAAGAGGTAAAATAATACCGCGCTAATAAAAAATAATAAAGGTGAAAGCGGCAGCAAATAACCATCAAATATCACTAAGGAAATCGAACATTTTTTATTTTTATAACTTGTACCTGTTTTATCTGCAGTGTTCTCTTCTCTACATCTGTCCAGAATTTATAAAGCTTGTCTGAGCTGTCAGAAAAAGGGCACAGAGCTGAAAATACACTCTGCAGAGATCAGTGAGGAGAACTCTGAGAGCTGATTGGAGGGTAGGGACATGCCTCCTTCACACAGTACACAGGAACAGAGCTGAGGCTTTCAGTCACAGGCTGTGTGCTGGAGCTCCCTCTCCGTCACTTGTCTCTCTTGGTGTCAGGAAAACTGGTGTCAGAAGTGATTCAAGCTGATGGTAGAGGAATGAAGCAACACACACAAATTAAACTTAGTGCTCTTATTTGCAACAAGTACACATTATAGAGGACTATGCTTTGTTCATATTTCGTGTCTGAGGTTTACAATCGCTTTAAGTCCTCCATACTGTCCTTTGCTCCCTTCACCTAGCAGAACATAGGCAGGGTCTTAGACCCCTTTCACATTGGGGCGCATTGTAGGCGCTACATCGCTAAAAATAGCGCCTACAAAGCGCCCTGAAAGAACCGCTCCTGTCTCTCCAATGTGAAAGCCCCGAGGGCTTGGAGCGGTGCGCTGGCAGGACGCTAAAAAAAGTCCTGCTAGCAGAATCTTTGGAACGGTGAAGGAACGGTGTGTAATACCGCTCCTCCACCACTCCTGCCCATTGAAATCAATGGGGCAGCGCGTCTATACCGCCGGAAAAGCGCTGCTACAGCAGGGCTTTGCGGGTGGTTTTAACCCTTTGTCGGCCACTAGCGTGGGGTAAAAGCACCCTGCTAGCGGCTGAATAGCACCACAAAATTAACGATAAAGCGCTGCTAAAAATAGCGGCGCTGTACCGCCGACACACCCACCGCCCCAGTGTGAAAGTGGTCTTAGGATTGATTATTTTTTTTTATTTTTTACAATTTTCCTTTAAGCTACACTAGTCATCATCTTTGAATGAGATGGTGCATAAAGACATGTTCTGTGTTCGCTGCCCACCACTGTGCTGGCAAATGCAAAGAGGGTTGTAATAACGGTTCGGTTATTTTGTTTAAATAAAGCTGGGTGATGAGCAGATTATTCTCTGACAGAAGCACTTAGAGATGACACCACGTAAGTTTGTGTGGGGAGAGAACCTCTCAGGCGTCGCTGCGCTGGGTGCCAGCTGTCCATTATCCCCGTCACCTGCGCCTAGTTACCTACTGTCACTCCGCATTACGCGTTTAGTCGTTCCTGAAACGCAAAGGGGAATTTGTATTCAGGCTACGGCAAACTAAAGCAATCGTCACATGGAGCATATGTTTAAAATCCTCATCAAAATGTGGAAGGACACTTAAATGGAAACCCCCTACTGAGATAGGGAAATTGGGGTTTTAAAAGCAGTCTAAGGTCTTTGTTTAAGTGCTTTTTCCAGACATATATGTGATCAGCCTGATGTCAGCTGTCATCAGTTTGGTGTTCTAAAAGCACCGCCCACTTCCTTCTCTTTATCTTTCATTAGACCCCTTTCACACTGAGGTTCTTTTCAGGCTCTTTCACGCTAAAAAAGCTCACGAAAACTATTTCAATTAAAATCAATGAATGCTTTCACACTGGGGCAGTGCGCTGGCAGGGCGGTGAAAAAACGCCACTCTCCATTGAAATGAATGGAAAGCTCTTCAAAAGCGCCTGAAAAGTTCTTCAAAAGTGCTCAGTGTTTTACTGGCAGTTTAGAAGCGCCTCAGTGTGAAAGGGGCCTAAGGCGGCGTACACACGGTTGGAATTTCCGATGGAAACAGTCCGATGGGAGCTTTTCAACGGATTTTCCGACCGTGTGTATGCCCATCGGTCTTTTTCTGTCGGAATTTCCGACGGACTTTGGATTGAGAACCTGTTCTCAATTTTTCCGACGGAAAACCTTTCTATCGGATTTTCCGATCGTGTGTATGCAATTCCGACGCATGCTCAAACAATTTGACGCATGCTCGGAAGCAATAAACTTCCCTTTTTATAGTGCTGTTGAACGTGTTTTATGCCGCTGTGTTACTGACCGTCGGAATTTGGTGTGACCGTGTGTAGGCAAGACAGTCTGAGCGAAATTCCGACGGGAAAGCCATCAGAGCTTTTTCCGACGAGAATTCCGACCGTGTGTACACATCATTAGAGTTTTTTTACAGATGTACAAAGGTCCAGCCATGTTTGCTCTTCACATTTGTGTCCTGTCTTCCCTTTCAGATTTACAACACAAAAGTTGTGCTTTACTGTTATTTTCACCCCAACACAGCTCTAGGGTCAGACTCTTGCTGGGCTTCGGTGCTGGTACAGTGCCTTGAAAAAGTATTCATACCTCTTTACATTTTCCACATTTTGTCATGTTTCAACCAAAAACGTAAATGTATTTTATTGGGATTTTATGTGATAGACCAGTGGTCTCCAAACTGGCCCGAGGGCCGAATGCGGCCCTTCGCTTGACTTTATCCGGCCCTTGGGGCACTATTCTTTCCACTGATACGAGACACTTTTCTGACACTGACAATGGAGCACCATTTCTCCCACTGACACCACAAATGGGGCACGATTTCGCCCTATGATACCAACAATAGGGCACTATTCCTCCCCCTAATACCAGATGTTTACTCCCACTGATGCCAGAAAAATTTCCACTCCCGCTGACCACAGTCTGGCCCCCCCTTAGAGTCTGAAGGACAATAAACTGGCCCTTTATTCAGAATGTTTGGAGACCCCTGTAGACAAACACAAAGTGGCACATAATTGTGAAGTGGAAAGAAAATGATAAATGGTTTTCAATTTTTATTTTATTTTTTACAAATATGTGAAACTTTTGGCCTACATTTGTATTCAGCTCCCCTCAGTCAATACTTTGTAGAACCTCCTTTCACTGCATTTACAGCTGCTAAGCCCCATACACACTATTAGATTTTCTGCAGATTTCTGTCTTGTCAGATTTACCAAAACCATATAATATGAGGTCAAACCTTAATGCCGCGTACACACGAGTGGATTTTCCGTCTGAAAAATCTTGGATGGTTTTTCCGACGGGATTCCGCTCAAGCGTGGCTTGCATACACACGGTCACACAAAAGTTCGCTGAACTTTCGACCGCCAAGAACGCGGTGACGTATAACACTACGACGAGACAAGAAAATGTAAGTTCAATGCTTCCGAGCATGCGTTGCATTGTTTCCGAGCATGCGTAGGAATTTTGCACGTCGGAATTGCTACGGACGATCGGAATTTACAATCAAAACTTTTTCCATCGGAAAAATAGAGAACATGCTCTAAATCTTTTGCTGGCGGGAATTCGGCCAGCAAAAGTCCGATGTCCGATGCTTGTAAACAAGCATCTCCCCGTTCTGCCTAGCAACAAGTGACACTGATCTCTGCTCCCTGTGATTACAGCAGAGATAAGTGTTGTGCACAACACAGCCACGCCCCCACAGTTAGTAACACGCCCCTAGGACACACTTAACCCCATACACTGCCACCTCCTGGTTAACCCCTTCACTGCCAGTGTCATTTACACAGGAATCAGTGCATTTGTATAGCACTGATTGCGGTATAAATGACAATGGTCCCAAAAATGTGTCAAAAATGTCCGATGTGTCCACCATAATGTTGCAGTCACGATAATCACTTTTAATTGCTGACATTTAAAAAAAATTAAAATATTAATAAAAATGCTATAAAACTATCCCTTATTTTGTGAACGCTATAACTTTTGCGCAAACCAATCTATCGCTTATTGCGATTTTTTTTTTTTTTTTTTTTTTATATTTTTTTATTTTTTTACCAAAAATATGTAGAAGAATACGTATCGGCCTAAACTGAGGAAAAATATGTTTTTTTATATATTTTTGGGGGATATTTATTATAGCAAAAAGTAAAAAAATTTTTTTTTTCAAAATTGTCGCTCTTTTTTTGTTTATAGCGCAAAAAAATAAAAACCGCAGGGGTGATCACCAAAAGAAAGCTCTATTTGTGGGGGAAAAAATGATGTCAATTTTGTTTGGGAGCCACGTCGCACGACCGTGCAATTGTCAGTTAAAGCGACGCAGTGCCAAATCGCAAAAAGTGCTCTGGTCAGGAAGCGGGAAAATTCTTCCGGGGCTGAAGTGGTTAAGGTTTGATGCAACGGTGCCCCCGGTGGAGGTTTTATCAAAACCTGCAGTTGATATGGCTAATTAAGTTCATTATCCTGTAACATCTGCACAGAGCATCTAACAGTTATAGAAGAAACCTCACTGAGTCAGCAAGAAGACTTGAGCAAAACGATTTATCCGATAACTAATTGTACCGGTTTGTCCCTGCCCTGTACACGCCAGAACTGTTTAATTATTAGATTTCGTGTTCCAGACGGATGATCGATGACATTCATTTAGAGGCACCGCTGGTGCAGCGAGGTTGCATAGATGCAGATTCCAATCCTTTGTGCTGGATTTAAAACATTGCTGCTCTTCCCTTCCTAAGTTGGGTACACCGCTTGTGAATTAGACTGGTGTGATTTGGAATGTGTTGTGCCAATGGGAGGTGTTGGTGGTTCACTATAAAGTAAAATCATTTACTTTGTGAATCTGAGTCTGCAGAAGCCATGGCAAGACGCACACAAACACAATTCTCTTTAAAGCAGTATTAAGCAAAAGAAAACTTGTATTTTATTACAGCTTTCCAATCCTTAGATGTGGTGGCTGCATAAGTTTTCTTTATTTAGGTTTTCTTTCCTTTTAATTTCACCCAGTGATCTGCCCGGTAAGTCTGTTTTTCAACAGAACAAGCTTTTCCGCAGATGTAGCAGTTATAAGGATGAGAAAAAATAATTACCACTGACAAGGGTGCTTACAGTGATCAGCTTTTATCTATTTATGTAAAACCTTTATCCCAAAAGGAAAAATAAAAAACTGCTGTAACTGCAGTTCAGATTCAACTGGAGTTAGAGCTGCACGATTCTGGCCAAAATGAGAATCACAATTATTTTGCTTAGAATAAAAAGATCACGATTCTCGAAGCGTAAAATCTTTCACATTATGCAAAAACAATTGGGCGAACTTTACTGGTTCGTTTTATTTTTTTTTATATTCATAAATTTATTTACACACGCACACACACACACACACACACACACACACACACACACACCGATACTGGTATCGGCGCCGATGCTAGCCATTTTCGCGAGTATCGGTACTCGCGAAAATGCTCCGATACCGGAAGTAACGTCGTTTGGGAGCGGACCGCCTCCTCCTCCCATTGGCATTGCTAGGTGCAGGCCC